>JAQPPZ010003105.1:0-48655 GCA_028583015.1 Wollemia nobilis
AGATGTCCATGCGTCGGATTTGAGTAAGGTTCGAGCTTCCAAAGGCCACCCAACAACCTCCCTTGCAAAAGATATTGGTGGATGTAGGAAGGTGAACAAAGGGGGATGCAAGTGAGTCTTCAGTTCGACAGCACTTCGTTGCTTGAACACTCCTTCTACCTGTCTATTTTTGGTGAGAAAAGTCCCACCTTTTATAGACCCAAGGGGTCTCTTTTGGGAGGGAAGCACAAAAGCCAAGTGTTGGCCATAGGCGCCATGTGGCAGTCTTGTCTTCCCATGAGGGAGGGGAGTCTTCCATTGACTTGAACTTTGATAAATGCTTTTTGTAATAGTCCTCTAACGGCCCCTATGTCCACTTACACATGCGTGCAAAGGTAGGAGCCCTTAACTAACTGTTCTGGGCTGCCACTTGGCACCATTTGCCTTTTTGCCCGTTAAGCTTAGAATTCGTCCCACCGAGGACGGATTCAGAATTCGTCCTGGGGTGGGACGGATTCTATTTTGAATTCGTCCCGGGGTGAGACGAGTACTGGGCAAAGTGTCCAAGTGTGCCAAATTTCTCCTTGACCTTAAAAAATTGCTATGAAAGTGGTTAAGACCACTGTTTAACCTTTGAGGGCTGCCCTGGGGGCTGTGTTTGCCAAAGCGATCAGTGTTTGCAGTCACATAATCGGATTGGTGTTGTTTTGGTGTCTACACTACACATGATTAGAGCATTTACGTAATTATTTGTTTCTAAACATAAAACTTCAATACCAAACTAATTAAGGTAGGCAAATCCTTCTTAATATTTACATTGACATAGATTCTTGTAAAAATTAGTTCATAATAGACTTTGGTAGTTGGATCAGTAGTCATAAAGAACCATATTTCTCTTTCTATATCCACCAACATATCCTAATTCTAAAAGTGATAGGGTACACTCGATAGCTTGACCAAAATTAGGTCTTGGAAAAAACTTTGAGAATATGGGACGAATTCTAGGCTCCATATTTGCAATATGAGACCCCTCCATCCAAAAAACAATAGTCCTTTCTCCAAAATTCTTTTTGAGTCCTCTTTGGAGAGCAAATTTACCATGAAAATATATTTTGGTAAATTAACTATTTCCATATGGTCATTCGGACACTATTTTGATACAACCCATTTTCTAGGCAAGCACCCATGAAATACCCTACTAAATTTGTAGACCCTTGTTCAATATCCATATTTATAAGCTCATCTGGAACAACAAATTTTCCACCTATATCAATTAGGGTAAAACAAGGTTCATGGGTTTTCTTCTTACCAGTAACCATATATGATCATGTATGAATGCCACAAAAGGAATGTAGTTCTCTTCCAAAAAACCTTGAACAAAGCGCTATATTATCAACACTAAAAATAAAATATATGCCCAAACCATTATTTACCTCTATAATAAGAATTTTATTTTAATAAAAAATATTTCCTTCTATCTCCCTTCCTCCCATCCTCTTTTCCACCATCATTGCTCTTCACCTCTCTCCATCATTCCTTTTCTGATATAAAATATGGGTTTGATCCTAACATCGATATTGTATACACTACACCCCTACCATAGGAACCCTACCATAGTAAAATTCCATTGAGAGAGAAGCCCTTACACCCCTACCATTGGAACCTTACCACTGTAATTTATTATTGAGATCGTACATCGTTACCATATGAACCCTACCATGATAAATTATTGTTGAGATCATAGTGGTTGCACCTCTAACATAGAAACTTGTCATCGATATTGTATCTACTACACCCCTACCATAGGAACCCTAAGAGGGCCAAAACTTCCACAACAACAACTCCTTGCCAAATATTTCTTCCAACTCCTCCGAATATTTCTTTTTGCAACCACCCTCAAAAACTTGGCAACCAATTATTTAAAATATACATGAAGGAAGATGAATATCAATGGTTGAGAGTGCTTTCTTGGTTCCTTTTCATGTAAACTTGCCACTCATCCTCTTTCTCCATAGCATTCGAACCATTAAAAAATGGTAACATTTCCAAGAGTTACATTTATTTTTAAGGTATGTTGTCAAAACCTTAGACTAATATTTTCTATCCATTTAGTGAAATATAATTACTAAGGTAACTCTTATGGTTTTATTTTATATTTAAAGAAGATAATGGTTCTATATGTTTTATGAGCATAATCTAACCAATAGGTTTCATTTTAAAAGTTTAAAGTTTTTTGAAAAAATATTAATATTTAAACTATACACTCATAATTTATTTATTGAAATAAAATTATCTATGATAAATCTAAAATTAATATGATTCCAAATTATTGGTAGCTTATATGAGTTATTGTTTACTTATACACAATTGTTGACTTTATAGAATTTAAAATTGATGACTGTTATCCTCTATGATTCAAAATTTAACTTGAGCATATATGTAATGTAAATACCTATACCTCTATTTATATTTTGTTACATCTTAAGAAGGTTTAATTTATATACTTTGTAGCATAGTTTTATCAACTGTCAATTACAATTATAAATTTCATGTCACAATTAAAATTATAACTAAATCATTTTTAAGCATAAGTATTTTATATTTTTCATAATAATATTTTTTACCAAAATTTTCAATATATATATATTTAATTTGACATATTTTTAAAACAAAATTACTTTAATTCTTAAATAGGTTTTAAAATTTATTTCCAAGGAGTAGACAAAATGTGAAGAAATAGTCCTTTCTTGTGAAGCTTTTGTATCCTCTCATATACGGAAGCTTCACAATAAAGGTATATTTCATTATATTTTGTCTACTCCTTGGAAAGAAATTTTAAAACCTGTAATGCAGTATCTTACCATCGATGACCCTGAGTCTCAGTTATGTAGTTTTCACCTATCCTTTATTAATCACTTCAGAGAAGCTAAAATGCTCAATATCCCTGAGTTCCTGTACTGGTCTATGGACTATTCCATCACCTCTACCCGTGACAAGAAAGAGGAGGGATGGCCTTCCCACCAAGGTCTTTTTAAAATTTTGTATGGTTATTTACTTCTAAAATTTTCTAAAGGCAACATCCTTATGCAAGACAATGCTGAAGAGGATTCCTCTCCTACCCCCAGTCCTAAGGTGACTAGTTCAAAAATAAAAGGCAAATCTCAGAAACCCCAGCCTATTTTTAATGCCAAGAAAAAAGTTAAGCTGGAAAAAACCCCTACTAGTTGTTCCCAAAGGATAAATTTTAAGGAAACCCCTACTCCTAAGCATATCAAAAAGAGGATAAATTTAAATTTGATTCTCCTGATGTGGTTGAAAAAAACTTGCAGAAATTTGCTATCCAGTCTTCTTCTGCCACTATTAACCATCTAAATACTGTCTATGTTACTCTCAAGAAAAGTATGGATCAGTTGAAGGATCAATGAAATGCCCTAAGTTTACTCTTTTTCGGTGATAATTTTGAAGAGCATGGTCCAACTATCTCTTTTGCAACTGGAATTTTTGACATCAAATATTACGCTGAGGATGAAGTGGTTGAGATTGTAAAGGAAGCCTTTAAGGATGTTCCTAAGGATACACCCAAATACAACATCAAGGATGACTTCAAGGATGTTGAACCAGATTGTGTTGTTGCATATCCTATGTAAATGGATGCTCCTCATTTTCAGTAATTTTTCTACATGTTTTTTTTTGGGGTTTTTGCCGCAACCCTCTCTTTGGGTCTATTGTATGGTTGTTTCTCTTCTTCCTGCCTCTCTTAGGATGCATTTTATTCATTCTTAACATATTTTTTTAGTTCCTCCTGGTTTTTCCTTGTCTCTTCTTCCTTATGGGGTTTTTGATGTTTTAAGAAATTGGGGTACCTTTCAAATGCCGCATTTTTAATATAAAATATTTAACTTACCAAAAAAAAATAGGTTCCAATTATTTGAAGCAATATTGTTATAATTATGTATCTCAAATACTCTGATTTCCTTTGTGCAAAGTCATCGGTCTTGGTTTCAATTGTGGGCTTGGGTTTTCTATGCTAATCCTTTTGCCACGTATTATTTTTGGGAAGGTTATTCACAAATAGAAGTGGAAAAATATGGATATGTGGTCTCCAACCATTACCAAGTTGATCAAGGACCTTCATGATGATCTTGGAACCCAAAATACTGATGAGAAATGTGTAACTCATCCTCCTTAGTATTGGTGGTTTTCTTCGATCTTGGTTTGTTATGAATTTGTTTGGGATGATACCATTTTATTTTAGTCTTGCTAGTTTTTTTCACATTAGGCTAGTTTGTGTGCAACCTCCCTTCTCTTATGCCTTGTGTACCCTTCTACTATGGGTTTTTCCTCTTCTCTTTGTTCAAGGTTTGGGGACCTTACAACACCCCATCTTATCAAAAAATAAAAAATATTGTTTTAATTAATATATTAATCTATGTTAAGGTCTACATAAGTGAATCTTCATTTACCCCACTACTTATTTAAAAAAAATGTAATATTAGGTTTATTAAATTAAAATTTCAACAACATAAATAGTTTTATCAATTTATTATAATAAACTATATGATTTTAAATTTATAGTTTTCTATTTTGTAAGTCAAAATTTCTAATATTAAATTAATAATAGATAATTATTTTTAATAAAAAATATATTACAATTATTATTATTTTTTAAATAAAAACATAACAAATGTTTTAATTTAAATGAGTATACTTTTTTATTTTTTTGTAAAATTAAGAAGAGAATTTTGAAAGGGGCCCCAAAACCTTTTACAACAAAGAGAAAATAACAAACCAAAATCAGTGTGAACCAACACTAAACATAAGTGTATGGAACTGTACTACATCACTACACAAAACATAACAAAAACTGCATGAAAAACACCACAAACCATAGGATTAAAGGGGTCAAGAATTCTAAGGAGGCCTAAGGAAGAACCGATGTAGTGTTACAACACAACATCAACATTAGATATAATCCCACCGAATATTTGATCAACCTTCTTCGCATAGTCTAGCACCATATTAATGGATCTCCACACCGCCCGATGTTTGATCTCTATAAATCAAAGACTACGGATAATATTGTACTTATTTACTATAGAATTGGAAGGGGAATATATATCACTCACCATATTATCCTTTGAGACAATCCTAGGTAGAACTAGGGAAGCCAACACAAAGAACTTAGCCCAGCATAACACTAAAGCAGGAAATGTGAAGCTAATTAAGCAGAAAAAGACAATTACGAAAAAGGGCCCATCCCCAACATTCCCACGAGAAGCCACATGAATTGGGAAAGAAGATCTCCCCATCCATGCCACCTCTCCATAACCAAAGACAAAGACCACAATAGAGAAATTAGAGAAGAACATGAGGGGCCCATAGCCCCCATGTGAGGCCACATGGGGAGGGAAGAAGGGACCCCAAAATAGTGCCACCCCACCAAGATGAAAACCATAAAAAATGCAAAGGGCCAGGAGGGAAGAAAATACAAATTGTCTGGGCCAGACCAGGGGAACCACATAAATAATCCACCTCCTAAGACACCTTCATGATGCCACATGAAAATGATAAGTGGGACTCTCAAACTTCACCACCTCACTTCTACCACCAAAAAGTGCCACACTACAAGCTTAGGAGTTTCAAGGAAAGAAACCCAACTATCCCTAGTGGATAAAATCATCCCAATGCAGGTAAGTAAACTAAGGCAGAAGCATAAAGATAAGATAGAGGTTAGTGGGGGCCACCTCAACTCAAAGTTCCTCAAGCCAGAAGAAGTAAAGGCTTCACTCAAAGAACATTCATGAACATTCCCTTGCCAGCATCTATACCTACCCGTGTCCAAAATAAAATCTACTCCAAGGCACCAATGGGCAGTAATAACGAACCAACTGATCTCCAAGAATGAACAACACCTTCTATGCCATATAACTCCCCAAATCCCAAAGCACATAAGGAATTGAAAAGCCAAATAACTGGCGAGGAGAGTCAGTTGTCCCTCATCCTTAAAATATGTACCAAATATCCTGACAAAGTGAACTTCCACCATCCAAGGTCAATTAACTAACATCATTATATGCACAATTGATTAGGTCCTGTGGAAAATCCCTCTGCCAGACCACATATCCTTGGAGATTCACTCCAATATTTACCATTACATCTACAGCGATGTTTCCCTCTCTGATTGTGTGACAAATTTGAACATCTTCCAGCTCCCGATGCAACCTCACTCCTTCATCAATAAGGTTGGTGATGTTCCAACTAACGTGGCAAGCTCTTGTAAGCATATTAATAATGTTACGAGAATCGCCTTCAATAACAACTTTTTTTAAATTGAATTTGATTAGCAAGGCAATCCCAAGGTAAGCCACCCTCGCCTCCACCACCTGCAAAGAATTCAAACCCAATGAATAGGCATATGCCAACAAGATATTTCCATGATGGTCCCGAATAACTCCTCCTGAGCCTGCCATGCCCGTACTTCCCTTTGCTACCCCGTCAAAATTTAATTTCACCCAACCAATAGGAGGGGCACTCCATTTAATATAATTTCTTAAGTTTGGCGTCGGTGAAGATAAATGAGTATAATTTGTTATTATAGTATTATATCAAAAATAAAATCTTATAATATGTAAAAATGAATATAATATGTATTCACTAACTTTATAATTAAAAAAATACCACCTATAAAATAAATGATTAAAACTATTTTTTAATAGATTAAAATTATTTTTTTTCTTTTAATTAAAAGATTAAAAATAACCCCTAAGTTTATTTGATCCATCCCACCTTATAAAAATAATCTATTTAATAATATAATTTACCATCAAATTCACTACATAATAAAATATTAAAATTTAAAAAATAAAACTATTTTTTTTTTTTTTTGTGGAAAACATCCCAAGAGGGATGCCACTTTCGGGTAAGACCCAAAGAGGCAGGGATATCCAAAAAATATAACATTGATCATTTAATAAATGTTCCATATCAATAATATAAACAATGCACATTGATTTTAAAATGGTCCCCAAACCTATTACAAGTAGGTTTTAAAAAACACCCCAAATATTAGATTTAGCAATAAGACATCAAGAAAGACTGAGTTGGATTCCACAAATTAAATTTGAAAATAAAATTAAACAAATTTCTAGAAAATAACTTGTAGATTTGTATAAATAAAATACAAGAGATTATCCCATGGTCAAATCATCGTGTGCTCTGAATCTAAAGCAACAACGAATAAAAATAGAAGAATAATGAAAATGATACCAGTTAAAAATAAATTTACAAATAAAAATTGCCCAAACCAAAGCATTTTCTGCCTAACATGAAAGGAGAACAAAGGAATCTTGTCATCACAATCAACAAATCTATCCAACAAAGCACATAATAGGATAACCCCTCATGAGAATAACCAATTTAAGAAAACAACACTAGAAATACCAGCCAAAAAAATCCACAACATAAAAACCATCCAGGAGATCTACACAAGAAATTCCATGAAACTCGCAAATCCCATTGGATCCAACCAAAAAAATTTCAAGAACAACCGCTCTCGAGTACAAGGAAAAAATATAGCAACATTCTGCACCACAACTAAGAGGGAGAAGGGTAATATTTCAAAAAATAAAGCCTTAGGACCCTGGGATAAAACACATCACAAGTTCTAGAACTGGAGAAAGAGATCTTTTTAGAACTTCGAAGCTAGGAAACCCACCAGAGACATGGGGTGAAAATCTAAAAAATCACAATAGCATAACAACCCACTTTCACCCCAATTGGTTTGGATAATATTTTACACCATCTCTCTAGAACAGCCAATATACTAGCAAGAAATTACTAAATCCATAATAAAATCACACAAACCAGGCATGAATCCACTACTGGTAGAGAACCCTAGCAACAGAGACATCCAAGAACCATCCAACAAGAGTAGACTAGCCATCAAAGCTGAAGTTATCCAACGGAACACCATCATATTTCTATAGCCAAACACTATTCCAAGCTCACCCCAATAGGTTTGAATCAGTAGATGGCCCTTTCCTCTCCTTAGAAATCCAAAATAAATATGAAACTATCGAACAAAGAAATATTGTACAATCTAACCAAGTCCCTGATACTAGCAAACAACCCAAGAAATGTAGTCACCCAACACACCCACCAACCAGAGTGAGAGCCAGCCAAGGGATCAATAGCTAGAATTTTCCAATGCATTATAAAGTCCCAGGATCACCCCTACAGGTTTGGGTCAGCATTTGACCCTCTAACCCAGATAGGAGTGATAATGCCAAACACATAAGAGAGAAAATGATACAGAACTAAAACAACACACAGCAAATTAACGCAATTAATGCAATTTTTGACAATAGAGGTCTTTTAATTCAAAAATACAGCACTTTCATTCAAAATGGCCAAGCCTCGAATACAATGCATGCACGGACCTTTTATCCCAGACCCCAGCTTCTCCTAACATCATTACACAAAGTGCGGGATTCCCTGTAACCATCCGCATGAATGTTCTCTGGCCGTCTGCAAGATGCTGCCAGGTGCCCCGTATTCTCATGGTCTATAATGGCGGAGTGCATTGTAGCCGCCTGTCAATCCATCCACCAAGTTATCATTCATAGGAATGTGCCAAAGTCGCTGGTAGTTGGTTACCACATGTCCCTTTGTCAGAGTCCCAGCAACCGCTTCATACTCTAGGTCTGCCTGTAACTTTATGCCATGTGTCCCTCTACAACGGTCTCTACAACCATCGGCTGGTTAGGCGTTGTGAGCCTTCTATCATGATATCACGACGTTCTTACTCCCATACCTTCTCTCTCCTCTTTGGCCGCGATATCATGATGTCTTGGCGTTGGCTTCTCTTTTCTTCCTTGGGGGCCGCGATTTCGTGACACGTCTCGAAATCACAACGTCTAGGCCTTCCTTACTCACTTTTCGCCTTTGGGTCATGAAATCATGACATGTCACGATTTCGTGACCATTTTGTCCCTTGGTGTCTTTGTCCCAAAGGTGTCGCGATTTCGCGACCACCTTGTGCCTTTAAGCCCTTACTCCGAAAGTGTCACGATTTTGCGACGTCTTTGCCCCTTTGCACTTAGTTTCCTCCTTCAGGCTGCAAAACCACTACATGTCATGATTTCGCGACGTCTTTGCCTTCCGTACGTAGCTTCTTCATTTGGGCTACAAAACTATGACATGTCGCAATTTCGTGACATCTTTGCTTTCCATACGCAACTGCTTCATTCGGGCTGCGAAACCGTGACATGTCGTGATTTCGTGACGTCTTTGCACCTTCTAATTTTGTTCCCCAGAAGTTTCACGATTTCATGACATCCTTGAGCCTTGGAACTTTACCTCTGAAGGTGTCATGATTTCATGACCATTTTGTGCCTTCTAGTCTTGCTCTCGGAAGTGTCATGATTTTGCGACGTCTTTGAACCTTAGAGCTTTTCCTCCGAAGGTGTCACGATTTTGCGACGTCTTTGTGCCTTCGAGTCTTTCCTTCGGAAGTGTCACGATTTCACGACCATTTTGTGCCTTGGCCTCCTTGCTGTAAAAATGTCATGATTTCGCGACCATTTGGCATCTTGGCTTCTTTGCTCGGAGATGTCACAATTTTGCGACCATTATGTGCTTAGACCGCGTTGTTTCAAAAATTTCGTGATTTCGCGACCATTGGCGTCCAGACTGCGTTGCTTCAAAAATGTCGTGTTTTCATGACAGTTTCGCACTTTGGCCCTTTTGCTTCAAAGTTGTCGCGATTTTGCGACCATTTCGCGTCAAGGCTGCTTTGCTTCGAGAATGTCGTGATTTCGCGACCATTTGGCGCCTTGGCCCTTTTCATCAAAAAGTGTCGCGATATCGCGACAGTTTTGGCATGTAAAAAAAAAAACATTTTTTTTTTGGGTAATGCAAGATTGCTTCTTCGCCTCCGGATGCTTCTGCATCAGACACCCGGGGTGAGTTTGAGAAGTGACCTTCACTTCTGATCTTTTCAAGGTAGACCCAGATGATCAACCTCAGCCTTTGATAACCAAGTTGCATCTTCTATGGGTCTTCCTTTCCATTTGACTAAATACTCAGAGTAACTCCTGTTCCTAGTACTTCGGACCTCACGCATATCCAAAACTTATTCTATCTCGTCCGAAACTGGGATGACTGTTGGAATGCTCCACAAATCTTGATTGGGTATCTCACTGCTTTCTCCTTCATGATACTCGACCAAATCTGAGATGTTAAACACGGGGGAGATGTTAAGTTCGCTTGGTAACTCCACCTTGTATGCATTACCCGAATCCCGTTTGCTAATGATCTTGCATAGCCCAAATTTCTTCATTTTCAGTTTGTTATAGGTCTTGGCAGGAAACCGCTCCTTCCTCAGATGGACCATGATAGAATCTCCTACTTTGAACTCTTTAGCTCAGCATTTTTGGTTCGCCCTTGTCTTTTACTAAGCATTCATCTTGGTAATGTGTTTTGTCACTTACTCATGCACTCCCTTCATGTGTTCGACAAAGTCTTCGGCCTCAGCACTACATTTCTCCCTCGTATCTATCCTTCTCAACTCTGAAGCATTTCTGGGGTTTCTCCCATAGATGATCTAGAATGGTGATTTATTTGTACTCCTATTGACCGAGCTGTTATACACGAATTTTGCTTGCGGTAGAACTAGATCCCATCCCTTGGGCTTGTCCCCTACCAATCATCGCAGTAGGTTGACCAAACTCCTATTAACCACCTCTATTTGGCCATCTGTCTGGGGGTGGTATGCAGAACTGAACTTTAAATCCGTCTTCGCTTTCTTCCACAGGGTCCTCCAGAAGTACCCGACAAAATTAGTATCCCTATCCGACACAATGCTTCTTGGCATCCCATGAAGGCGTACCACTTCCTTAAAGAAAAAACCAGCTACATGGACCGCATCGCTAGTCTTCTAGCACGAGATAAAGTGAGCCATTTTTGAAAATCGGTCCACTACCACAAATATGGAATCGTGTCCCCTCTACATCCTGGGCAAACCAAGCACAAAATCCATACTAATATCTTCCCACGGTCGTTCAGGTATAGGTAGCGGTTGATACAAGCCGTAGGTTGCCTCACGCCTTTCGCCATCCGGCATATCCTACGACTACTGCACAAACTTTGCCACATCCTGTTGCAATTGTGGCCAGTAATAGTTTTCAATAACAAGTGAGATAGTTTTGTCATGACCAAAATGTCCAGCTAGACCTCCACTGTGCTTTTCCTTGATGAGATTCTCTCTCAATGAGCTCCTCAAAATGCATAATTGGTTCTCGTTGAACAACATCCCCTCTTGAACCAGGTAATTCAACCACTTAGTCCTGTCCAACGTAACAGGCGCAATGCAGGCTTTCCAAGCTTCTACGAAATCGGGGTCTGCAGGGTATAAGCTCTTGAGCTCAGCAAACCCTACAATCTCCACTTTCATTTCCATCATCAGACATTGCCTCCTACTCAATGCATCTGCCACCCTAGTGGACCTTCCGCTCTGATGCTTCAGCACAAAGGTATAGCTTTGTAGGAACTCTACCCATTTCAGATGCCTTTGATTCAATTTCCCCTGACTGTTAATATACTACAGCGCTTGATGGTCGGTATAAAGAACAAATTCTTTTGGCAACAAATAGTGCCTCCATTTCTTGAGTGCTTGAACTATGGTGTAGAACTCCTGATCATATTCCGAATACTTCCTCCTGGCATCATTGAGCTTCTCGCTGAAATATGCAATAGGCCTACCCTCTTGGCTCAATATGGCTCCTATGGCACTGCCACTCGCATCGCAATCTACCTAAAACACCTTATTGAAATCTGGAAGTGCTAATACGGGTTGCTCAGTGACCTTCTTCTTCAGCATAGCAAATATTTTGTCTGCTCCAACTGTCCACTGGAATTCCTTCTTGTTCCCCTTCATTGTCTTCGTAAGAGATGCACAAATACTGCTGAAGTTTCTAATGAACTTTCTATAGAAACTGGCCAGACCATGAAATGATCTAACCTCGGTCACACTTCTTGGAGCAGGCCATTCTAAAATAGCCTTCACCTTCTCGGGGTCCATTTTGAGACCATTTGCTAAGATAACAAATCCTAGGTACACCAGCTCCTTCTTCACGAAGTTGCACTTCTTTAGATTAATCAATAACTGCTCCTCTAGTAGCCTCTCAAAAACCCTCCTGATGTGCATCAGGTGCTCCTCTAGGGTCTTGCTAAAAAATCAGGATATCATCCAAGTAGACAATAACAAATTTTCCCAAAAATTCCTTCAGGACTTCATTCATTAACCGCATGAAAGTACTTGGTGCATTGGTCAGCCCAAATGGCATAACCAACCACTCATACAGCCCCTCTCTAGTTTTAAAGGTTGTCTTCCACTCATCCCCTTCTCTAATGCGGATCTGATGGTAACCACTTTTCAAGTCAATCTTTGTGAAGTATTCAGCTCCACTTAAATAGTCCATGATATCATCCATCCTTGGTAGTGGGAACCTATATTTGATGGTGATCTTGTTAATTGCCCGAGAGTCTGTGCACATCCTCCATTCTCCATCCTTCTTGGGTGCTAGTACTGCTGGTACTGCACATGGACTAAGACTCTCCCTAATCAGCCCTTTCTTCAATAGACCTTGAACTTGCCGATTCAACTCCTTAGTTTCCACAGGCGTCATTTGATGTGTAGCCTTGTTTGGCAAGCTCGATCCAGGCACCAAATCTATGTGGTGACTGATCTTCCTAACAAAGCGGTAAACCTTCAAGAACATTATCAAAAATGATATCCGGGAATTCTTCTAACAGTCCCATGACTTCTACTAGAATTTCCTTGCATCCTTCTTCCCTAACCCTAGGGATTATGGCATAGCACATATGATCTGACTTCAGGCCTTCCAAAAATATTCTGCCATCAACTAGACAGACTCGTGCACTACTGCATACTTTCTCATCTGCCTCCTTTAGGGGTTTTAACTTATGGCAAACTTCATTCTTTGACAAAGAATATGTGTTGGCTCGACCATCATGTACAGCACTTCGATCAAACTGCCATGGTCTCCCAAGCAACAGGTGACATGCATCCATAGGCAAGATGTCACCTAAGACCTCATCTCGATAAGTTCCAATATTGAACTTCACCAGGCATTGCTCACTTACTAACGCCCGATGGTCCTTTTGCAACCATGCAATTCGATAAGGGTGCGGGTGTTTCCTCCTTTCCAACTACAGCTTGGCAACCATTTCCTAAAAAACCAAATTTTTAGTGCTTCCATTATCGATAATGATGTTACAGACCTTGCTTGCGCACTTGCATCTTGTTCGAAACAGGTTGTTCCTTTGGTCTGCCTTTTCCTCTTCATTCAATAGGACCCTTCTGATGATCATTGCTTCTCCCCTTTCTACCTCCTTAGAGTGCTCAGATTCTACACCTTCATCTACTATAGCAGCTCGGGCCTGACCCTCAGGTCTTCAATTTGGCCTCTCTTGATGTTGCGGGCAGTTGTATGCCCTGTGTCCTTCTTCGCAGTTGAAGCAGGTTCCTCGAAAGACACCTCTTCCAAACCCTCACCCAGGCCTACCTATTCCTCTCAAGTAGTTTTTTTTCTGATTGCATGGGCTTTGGTCATTCTCCTCCTTCCCTTATTTCTATTTCTGGCTATTGCTAGCTTCACCAGTTTTCCCCAAATCTCTGTACCTTCCTCCATTGGTTCTTCCACCAGCTCTTCCACCCCTGCCTTTTCCTCTCTGCTTTCCATCAAATCTCCTATTCAGTTTCTCCTCCACTTTTAATGCAAACTGGTATGCATCCTCCATCGTGCTCATCCTAACCAGCCCCAGATCTTCTTGAATGCTGGTTCGCAATCCTTTGATGTATCATGCGACTTTCTCCTTATTCGCCTTCGAATGGCCGGTTTTGATCGAGATTTGATAGAACTCCTCCGTATACTCCTTGACATATTTGCTTGCCTGTCGAAGACTCTGCATCTTTCTCAACAAATCCAACTCGTAATCTATAGGGATGAATTGCCTCTTCAATTTCTCCACCATCCTGTCCCACCCGGTGATCTTTTCCTTTCCCCTCCCGTTCCTTTCCAGCTGCACTCCTTTCCACCAGATGCTAGCATGTCCCTTCAGCTTGGTTTTCATGAACCTGATCCGATTTGGGTCTGAGATCTCTTCATACTCAAAATACTCCTCCATGTCGTTGATCCAATCTATCAACTCCTTAGGGTTGAGATTCCTAGAGTAAGTAGCGACGTCAAATTTTGACTTCTTCTCGATCTGGGAGATGGCTCTATACAGCCTAGCCTCTACTGGATCCAAGGCTTCTTCCTCATCAGATGGACCCTCTTCTTCCCAGACTTCATCCTCATTGGGTTCCTCCTTTCTTGGCTCAACTCCTCTTCTAATTTCCTCCTATAGTGCTTCAACTTGCTTTTGCAAGGCTCTAAGATCGACCTCTGCTTGTCTGTTCCTCACACCACCACGGTTCCTACGTGGAGGCATCCTGCTTCTTCTTCTTCACAACCCACAACCACAGTCCTGGCGCAAACTGCCTCACTATCGACGATCGGTTTGCACTCTCAGAACCTTCTGGCTCTGATACCACTTGATACAGAACTAAAACAACACACAGCAAATTAACGCAATTAATGCAATTTTTGACAACAAAGGTCTTTTAATTCGGAAATACAGCACTTTCATTCAAAATGACCAAGCCTCGAATACAATGCATGCGTGACCTTTTTATCCCAGACCCCAGCTTCTCTCGACATCATTACACAAAGTGCGGGATTCCCTGTAACCATTAGCATGAATGTTCTCTGGTCGTCTGCAAGATGCTGCCAGGTGCCCCATATTCTCATGGTCTGTAATGGTGGAGTGCGTTGCAGCTGCCTATCAATCCATCCACCAAGTTATCATTCATAGGAATGCACCAAAGCCACTGGTAGTTGGTTGCCACGTGTCCCTTTGTCAGAGTCCCAGAAACCGCTTCATACTCTAGGGCCGCCTGTAACTTTACGCCATGTGTCCCTCTACAACGGTCTCTGCAATCGCCAGCTGGTCAGGCATCGTGAGTGTTCTGTCATGATATCACGACGTTCTTGCTCCCATACCTTCTCTCTGCTCTTTGGCCGCAATATCACGACGTCTTGGTGTTGGCTTCTCTTTTCTTCCTTGGGGGTCACGATTTCGTGACACGTCACAAAATCATGACGTCTAAGCCTTCCTTACTCGCTTTTCGCCTTTGGGTCACGAAACCGCGACATGTCACAATTTTGCGACCATTTTGTCCCTTGGTGTCTTTGTCCCAAAGGTGTCGCAATTTCGCGACCACCTTGTGCCTTTAAGCCCTTACTCCGAAAGTGTCACGATTTTGCGACGTCTTTGCCCCTTTGCACTCAGTTTCCTCCTTCAGGCTGCGAAACCGCTACATGTCATGATTTCGTGACATCTTTGCTTCTGTACGCAGCTTCTTCATTTGGGCTGCAAAATTGTGACATGTCACGATTTCGCGACATCTTTGCTTTCCGTACGCAACTGCTCCATTTGAGCCGCGAAATCGCAACATGTCGCGATTTCGCGACGTCTTTGCACCTTCAAGTTTTGTTCCCCATAAGTGTCACGATTTCGCAACGTCTTTGAGCCTTGGAACTTTGCCTCCGAAGGTGTCACGATTTCGTGACCATTTTGTGCCTTCCAGTCTTGCCCTCGGAAGTGTCACGATTTTGCGACGTCTTTGAACCTTAGAGCTTTTCCTCCGAAGGTGTCACGATTTCATGACGTCTTTGTGCCTTCGAGTCTTTCCTTCGAAAGTGTCGCGATTTCACGACCATTTTGTGCCTTGGCCTCCTTGCTGTAAAAAATGTCACGATTTCGTGACCATTTGGCGTCTTGGCTTCTTTGCTCCGGAGATGTCATGATTTCACGACCATTATGTGCTCAGACCGCGTTGTTTCAAAAATGTCACGATTTCGCGACCATTTGGTGTCCAGACTACGTTGCTTCAAAAATGTCGCGATTTCACGACAGTTTCACACTTTGGCCCTTTTGTTTCAAAGATGTCATAATTTCGCAACCATTTCGCGTCAAGGCTTCTTTGCTTCGGAAACGTCGCGATTTCGCGACCATTTGGCACCTTGGCCCTTTTCATCAAAAAGCGTCACGATATCACGACAGTTTTGGCACTTAAAGAAAAAAAACATTTTTTTTTTTGGGTGATGCAAGATTGCTTCTTCGCCTCCGGATGCTCCTGCATCAGCAAAGCATACCAACAAGACCCCCAACAAGTAAAACATCCTAATCACAAACCACAATAGAGAAATTAAGTATGACTAGAAACCAGATCTAGAATTGGATAAAGGAGGCCTGCTCAAGGGTTTCAGAGCATCAAATCTAGAGTGAGAGTGAAACCCTCATGGAGGAAGCCCTCATAGAGGAAACCCTCATTGGCCCTCTCTGCCATGGTCAGGCTCCGGCCCTCTCTGTCATGGTGAGGCTCAAGCCCTCTTAGCCATGGTGAGGCTCATACCCTCTCTGCTATGATGGGGCTCAGGCCTAAGAAATCCTAAACAATGCACATTTTAATTGTAATGTATAATTTTAAAATAATGTGCTTTAAAAAAAAATCAATGACATGAAACATATTTATATAGTTTTCAATTAAAAGTTGTTGCTTTTGCTTGTAGGTTTTACAACATCAAATGAAATAAGGGAAATGAAAACACAATCTAAATATTTTTAAAATTTTGAATAATTTTATTATATATTAATCTTATTTTGTATTTGATTTTAAAAAAAAAAAATTATAATAATTATGATAAAAATGAAATATTTTTATAAAAATTAAATCAGTATTTATAATATATATTAAAACCAGATGAATTGAAAAAATGTGCAATCTATTAAAAAGTGACCCTTATGGTAAGATAAAAAATAATGTGGAATTGTTTTATAAAAGTTATGGTAAAGACGGTATGAGGTGAGTGTTAACCACAATGAAAAAATTGTATTTTGGATCCTTGAGTGAGTCGTAAATAGTTTTGCAATAAATATTATCCATTGTTTCAAAATTGTGTCAATTGAGACAACTATACCATATTAATATTCATCTTGATTTAGAGCTATAGACCACTTCAAATAGTATTTGACTTTTACGGCTAAACAATGAAGAGGAATTTCCACTTCTAAAAAAATTATAAAGAAATCCCCACCACCTCATCAAATGGCTAATATCATAGAACAAAAAGAGAAGTCTAAATTGTGACTCATATCATATTTGGTGTTAAGGGTAATTTGATTCTCTTTTCCAAGGTGGTATTTAGTCCGAAGAGACAAAATAAATACTGTGTATCATACAGATAATATTTTGGAGGACTATTTTATGCCGTGTGGGGAACACCTGCTATAGGTGTTTGATGATAACTTAAAATGATGATCCATTGTGTGGACACCACATGGTTATATGTCAACTTAAATGCTCTCATTGTAAATCACAAAAGGATCCTATTTATTATTAAAAAGGTATATTTTGGAAATGGCAACATAATTATTTTTTTGGTTACATTGGAGAGTCGGTTACAATCATATCATTTTTAGTTGGTTACAATCATATTATTTTTAGTGACTAATATGCTCAAATTTTAAATTATATGGGCTGCTCCCATCAAACCTGTTTTATGGACAACATGGTTGCATGGACTCATCATCACTCAAAATATTCAGATAGCAAACAATACCTTATATAATTCATTACTTTTTTTAATAGGATAGGTAGTAATTGATGGTAGTTATAATTACTTTGATAACAACTACTATCTATATTTTAAGAAAGATGAAATAAAATTTAAATATGAATTGAAAGTTGAAACTTAAGTTTTGTTTCCATTGATTTTATCCTCCATCTATATGCTTTATTGAAGTAAAATTATCTATGATAAATTTAAAATTAATATGATTCTAAATGATTGGCAACTTATATGATTTAAAATTTAACTTGAGCACAAATATATTTATTTGTTTGGGGAAAACATCCGAGAAGGGATGCCACTTTTGGGTAAGACCCAAGGAGGTAGGGATATCTATTCCACCAAAAATACTTAGGGCTCTGGCCTACCACCTTTGACACACACAAGGAGCATACCTAAAACAACACAAAACAAGAACACACAAACACAAAAAAGCTAAAACAAAAAAAAAAACATACTCCTTGAGTATGTCAATAAGAAAAAGTACAACCAAACACATGCACAAAAAGAATTAAAAAAAAACCACAAACCACATTCAACATACACACAAACAACATAGCAAAACACAATAAAAAAACACACAAAATAAAATAAAATAAAATAAAATGATACACAAAAAAATTCACACCAAAACAAAACACATAGAAAAAACCACAAACACATCATAACAAAACACTACCAAAATAAAAATAACAAAAAGAAACAAATACACCACAAAAAAAAACCACATAACATGAACACAAAAAAAACCACAAAAACAACAAAACAAAACAAATCCAAAATAGAAACAACAAAATGAATCAAAAACACCACAAACAAAATCATAAAAAACAAATACAACAAAAACTAAGCCAAAGGAGCTAATGAAAAATCAAACAAAAAATGGTAACACTAAAAATAAATCAAGGCTTAAAAAATTACAAAAAATATAGAAATTGCTTAAAAAAATAGCCAAAGAGTCCAACATTGTCATAAAGATACTGACTGTAAACCTTAGGATTATGGCATCCTTATCCTTTTATTCGTATCTTGCTTCATTCTAGTTGGGACTATAGGCTAGTTACTTGGAGCCACGACACTACTATTGGAATTTGTATGGTATTTTTGAGGATCCATTTTATTTTTAATTTGAATCTACCATTTTTTTTTGCACTTGGGTTTGTTTTCTACATTGTACTCTTTTCTTTTATTGTTATTACTCAGACAAACTCTTTTAGTGATTTTTCATAATGCAATCCTTGTTGTTCCCTCTCTTCATCAAAATGTGTCTCCATAATAACTGTTTCCATTTGACCATCCTCATCATATGCTTACATAATACATATACCTCATAAAGCTTGAGCACAAATATTATATAAATACATATACCTCTATTCATATTTTGTTACATATTAATAAG
Source organism: Wollemia nobilis (assembly GCA_028583015.1). Lineage (NCBI taxonomy): Eukaryota > Viridiplantae > Streptophyta > Pinopsida > Araucariales > Araucariaceae > Wollemia > Wollemia nobilis. The sequence goes on from JAQPPZ010003105.1 coordinate 19,135, forward strand.
GTTTAATTTATATCCTTTGTAGCATAGTTTTATCAACTATCAATTACTTTAGAAATTTCATGTTACAATTAAAATTATAACTAAATAATTATTTTTTTAAGTGCATAAGTATAAGCATTAAGAAGGTTTAATATATATCCTTTGTAGCATAGTTTTATCAACTATCAATTACAATTAAAAATTTCATGTTACAATTAAAATTATAACTAAATAGTCATTATTTTTAAGTGTATAAGTATAAGCAAGGATGCCACTTGCATTATCGGTGATGTGACCTGGGTTCAATCCCCATGGTGGATGTGTATAAGAAGTATTATTCAAAAAAATAAGTATTTTAGATATTTCATAACAATAATTTTTACCAAAATTTTTAATATATATATTTAATTGGACATATTTTTTAAAAAATAACTTTAATTCCTAAAATAGGTTCCTATTATTTGAAGTAATATTATTTTAATTAATTTATTAATCTATGTTGAGGTCTCCATAAGTGAATCTTTATTTACCCCACTACTTATTTTAAAAATAATATGTAATATTAGGATTATTAAATTAAAATTTCAACAACATAAATGTTATAATTTCATAATAGATATGCAAAGCATTACAAGATATGAAGACAAGAGTAGAACTGGTTGATTTATTCTAAGGATCAGCTTTGTATAAATAGCATAGTTGATCATTGAGAGCATTTGGATTACAACAACTCATCATACTTTATGAAGACACCACTGAGAGTTCTCCTAACACATGGAGGAGTGGAAACTCAAGTGTCTATCCTAGTGGAACTTAAGAGAATATTCTCTTATTCTAACACCCCCCTTAAGTGATACTAGGGGTGAATGTACAAATGAGTCCTTCAATAAGGTTACTCATGTACAATGACGTCTTTTATAGAGATGGTAAAACCCAATGGAAAAAAAACCATCAATCACAAGGAAGTTAGAGGCTTGTCTTCATATGGCGAAGATTGTCCTCCTTATACAATAAATAGTTGGTGAAAAAACCCTTGTGGGAAAAAACCAACTATGAGAAGAAGAGAGGCATGTCTTCGTATGATGAATATTGTCCTCTTTAATAATAAAGAAATATGAGTCCCGACAACATGGCCTAATTAGGTACTCATTTACATATAATAGTTGGTGAAAAAACCCCTGTGGGAAAAAACCAACTATTAGAGGCTTGTCTTCATATGGCGAATATTGTCCTCTTTATACAATAAAGAAAGATGAGTCCTAGTGACTAGGCCTGACTAGGTACTCATTTACATAATATTGTTGGTGAAAAAACCCCTATGGGAAAAAACCAACAATGAGAGGTATGTCTTCGTATGGCGAAGATTGTCCTATTTTAACAATAAAGAAATATGAGTCCTAGCAACATGGCTTGATTAGGTACTCATTTACATATAATAGTTGATGAAAAAGCCCCTGTAGGGAAAAACCAACTATAATATGAAGAGAGACATGTCTTTGTATGGTGAATATTGTCCTCATAAATCCAATCAATGCAGGTGTATGACTCCAATATTTTCTTGCAACTGAAGGTAACGTGAAGAAGTAAATGGTTTGGTGAAGATATCTACAATTTGTGCCTCAGTTGGAATATAATCCAAGTGAATGTCCCCTTTCTAAATATGTTGCCTTATGAAGTGCATGTGTATCTCAATATGCTTGGTTCACTAATGTTCAAATGGATTGCGTGTAATATGAATTGTGCTCTGACTGTCACACCAAATATTTATAAGATGTTCATGTATGAAGCCATATTTTTTTAGAATTTGACGAATCCAAAGAGCTTCCTGACTAGCCAAAATTGTTGCCCTATATTCTGCTTCTATATAAGATAGGGCTACTGCTTGTTATTTCTTGCATAACCAGGATATCGATGAGGAACCAAGGCAAAATGCATAGCCTGATGTGGAACATCTATCTTCTACTGAGCCTGCCCAATTAGAATCTGTGTAGCCAATGATATTGATGTATTTCACTTTGTAGAAGAGCCCAAAGTGAGTAGTGCACTACAAGTAATAGAGGATCCCTTTTTCTACTTTCCAATGACTGAAGTGAGGTTGATGAGAGAATATGGATATGAGGCCAACAAAAAATAATATATCTGGGTGAGTATGACTAAGGTATAGCAAGATATCTACAAGTTGATAGTATAGAGTAGGATCACAAAGAGGGGATGAGAAATAAGTACTAAGATTAATGCTAGATTGAAATGGGGTAGGAGAAGGTTTGTAATATATAATTTTGAATATTTTTAGTATATCTAGAGTGTACTTTTGTTGGCACAAAGATATACCTTCATCTGTTTGACTTATTTGGATCCCAAGGAAGTAATGAGCTTTTCCTAGATCTTCCATTTCAAATTTTTCAGAGAGAGGGTATTCTATAGTCTGAATGTGAGTCAAGTTACTACCAGTGATAAGAAGATCATCAACATAAAGAACAATAATGGTGATGTTGCCTTCATTTCTCCAAATGTAAACTGTGTTATTAGACTCACAATGAAAAAAAACTACTGAAGTCCATTTTTTCATACCAAGATCTATGGGAATTTTTGAGGCGATAGAGATACTTTTTAATCCTACAAACTAGAGAGAAGTCTTGAGTAAAACTAGCAGGTTGTTCCATGAATATTTCTTCCTTTAAATATCCATGTAAGAAAGAAATTTTGATATCCATTTGATAAACATGCCACTTTTTGGAAGCAGCTACAGCAAGAACCAATCTTACAAAATCCATTTTAGCAACATGAACAAAGGTTTCTTCATAATCTATACCTTCAATTTGAGAAAATACTTTGGCAAATAGAAAAGCCTTGTGTTTGTCTATTTCTCCATTAGGCCCATATTTTGTTTGAAGATCAATTTACAACTAACTAATTTTCTTCCTTTAGGTAAGGGAACTAAGTACCAAGTTTCATTTTTGATCAAGGAAGAAAATTATTTTTCCATGGCATCATCCCATTCTTTAATACCTGAGGCTTCCTTGAAGGATTGAGGATTAGAGGAAATAGACTGACATACAAGGACAATGCCTATGGGGTTGGATGATCTTATTGAAGGGATATTTTGGATGTAAGGAGTAGCTTCTTTAACAATGGTGTGGACTCATTTTGGCATAGAGGAAGGATTTTAAGGAGTTGAAAGGCATTGAGATGGAGTTACATGTTTCTCATCTTGATTATCAATAACCAATTTAACTTCAATATTTGGCTCTTCATAATATTGAGGTTCTACTATAGGATAAGGCTCAATGGAGGAAGAGGGCTTTTGAGGATATTTTTGAGGGAATTTTTCATCAAATTGGACATTCCTATAAAAGAATACCTCATGATTTGAGGGATCAATAAGCCTATATTCTTTCAATTCTTCACAATAACTGATAAATATGAGATTTTTACTTTTCTTATCAAGATACTTCCTTTTCTTCTTTGGGATGTGAGCCCAAGCAGTACACACAAAAATATTAAAGTAGGAAACATATATTTTAAGCCATTACATGCTTATTCAAGAGTTAAATGGTCAAGAGCTTTATGAGGTGTGAGATTTTGAATATAATTTGCACAGTAAAGAGCTTTTTCCCAAAAAATTTTTGGAATATCTCTTCAAATGGAGCATACAATTAGCCATATCTTTTAATGTCAGATTTTTCCTTTCTACAATACCATTTTGTTGAGGATTATGGGAGACAAAATGCTGATGAATGATTCCATGATTGGATAAAAAAGTGGAGAACTCATTACTGCAGTTTTCCCCCCTTATCAATGCGAGTCTTCTTGATTTTTCAAGATGCCTGATTTTCAACTAAGGTTTTAAAAACATTTAAAGTGGGATAGAACATCACTCTTATATTTTAGTAAGTATACCCAAGATATTCTAGAGAAATCATAAATAAATATTAGAGCATACTTTGATCCTTTAAAATATGGTTCAGGAAAGGTCATTAAGTCACTATGGATTAAATCCAGAGGTGAAGAGGTTTTTAGAGAACTACTAGGTGTAAAGGATCTTGACGTTGCTTTCCAAGAGCACATAAAAGATAAACTCTATCACTAGAAGAGACTTGGGGTAATCATGTAACCATATTATGAGTGCTCAAATACTTTAGGTAGTTGAAACTAATATAACCAAACCTTTCATGCCATATTTTACTTTCAAGATCACTATGAGCCACAAAATAGGAGGCTCCTTCTGGATTTTGAAAAATTTTGAAGTGAAAAAAGTTGAGATTTGTGATCAATATTCCCTTTTTCTTTAAGGGATTTTGGATCTTTAAACTCTCTTATTTCAACTCCTATTGGGAATAAGAGAATAGTTTTCCCCTTTCCAAAAGTACATGTTTGGTAGACAGATAGGAGATCAGTGGAAATGTTTGGAACATAGAGAACATTGTTAATAGAGCCACCATCAATGGTTATATCTCCTTTTACTTTGATAGAGATAAAGGAAGAGTCACCTACTTCTATGCTACAAGTAGAATTAGAGGGGATAGAAGAAAAAAAATTATCTGAAGCAGTCATATGATGAATAGCTCCAGAATTTAGGACCCAAAAATTAGAGGAAGAATTAGAAGTTTTTTCGTGAACACTAAAGGCTTTTCCTTTTTTCTTTTCATTGTCTATATTTTGATATTTTATAGCTGCCTCTAGTTGTTGTAATCTTTTCCAACATTTTTTAGCAAAGTGACCATTCTTTTTGTAGTGAGTATAGGTTATGGGGGTCTTTTCCTTTTTTCTAAATTTTTCTTTAGAAGATGTGGAGGCTACTAAGGCTTTAGAAGAAGAGGAAGAAGAAGATATTTCATATCTAGCAAGTTTAGTTTCTTCTCTAGTTAATCTATCACAAAATTCTTCTAAAGAAGGCATTTTAAAGGTTGAACCCAAAGCATATTTGGTAGATATAAAGGTGCTAGAAAATATTTGATAAGTACCATTTAGCTTAGAGAGGATTAGATAAATGCATTCTTCTTCAATATTAGTATTCCCACTCCCTTTGTATTGAGTGAGGACTTATCTAAACTTATTAAGTCAACAATACTACTAAAATATTTAGGAGATAGGGATGTGAGTTCGACTTCTAATTGCATTGATCTCATCTGATCTACTTTCCCAAACAGAGTCTTCAATTTCTCCCATATTTCATAAGGATTTTTGCAATCTGTAATATGAAAGCACAAACTTTCATAAACATTAGAGCTAATAATACCCATAGTTTCATGTATTTTTCCTTTATGAACAAATATTTCATATTCTTTATCAAATTATGGTTGCCTTTCTTCTAACAAATGAGTAAGACCTTTTTGAGGATTTAAAATTTTAGGTTTCCAAGTGTGAAAGTTATGAGGGGTGAGAGATTCAATTGAATTCATATTTTTAAAAGGATTTAAGTTTTATAATTAACCAATATATCTCCCCTTAGAACTTCAATTAATTAATTAATGCAAATGGAAGAAAGAAAAGATATGAATCTTTTCAATATATATTACTCAAAATACTTGCCCTAATGAGAGGGAAACTATAAGTATAATGAGTTTTTAATATTGTTTGCTTTGAGAGAGCCAAATATTTTTTTTTATTCTTCACAATACCCGCCCTTACTTAAGGGAGACTAAGTAGAGAGAAGAATTTGGAAGGGTGTTGGCTTGATATGCAAGGAAAAAATCACTTAATTTGATGTTTTCTCAAAAACTTGCCCTAGAAAATACCTACCAGGCCTTTATACCAATTGCCTTAGAAAAATTGCCCTTACGAGAGGTAAACTATAAGTTTTTATAGGTACTGATATATGGAACGTAGGCAAAATATATTTGAAAAAAGAAGGAATTACTTTGAAATCTTGTAAATTAAAATTTTTAATGATTTTATTTTGAAAGCTAAAATTTTCAATTCCCTGAAAGAAAATATTTCCATAATCCCTATCAAATATGAAAATGGTCACATAGTGAAGGTAAACTTTCTAACTTGTTAGGTATCTTAAATATAGAAGGAATTTTAAATATAGAAGGAATTTATAGTTCTACCACCCCCAATCCTAGATATCTTGTCAAATGTAAACCTCTACCTGAAGTATGAATAAAACTAAACTTTGATGGGGTAGCTAAGGACAACCCAAGCACTATAAGGGTTGGAGGAATAGTCAAGGATGATAAAGGGGTTATTATTTTAGACTTTTTTGGCTTCTTAGGTGTTCAATCCAATTTTATTGCCAAATATTGGATTCTTTATCTATGGATGGTGCTACTAGAAAAGTTGAATGTAAAGAACGTGGTGATAAAAGGTGACTCTCTTTTCATCATTAATATTACTAAAGGAAAACATTCCCCACATTGGTCCATTGCATATTTATTAGAAGATATTTATTGTCTCACTAAGAATTTGGAAGGTGTTTAATTTAGGAACACCTTTAAAGTAGGAAATAAGGAAGCTAACCTATTTTCCAACCAAGAGGATTAGATAGAGTAGTAATTTACATGGTATGGTGGTCATATGGTGCACTAATAATGTGATAGTGCCACATAATAAAGAAGAATCTTGTATCAAATGTGAAGCACAAATATTAACATTTAAACCAATATGCTTGGGACAACATGTCAAAATCCTTACCTTTTTTGCTTAGTGTGTTCTAGTTTTGATTTCTAGTCCCTTTTTTTCCCTGGTTCATAAGGTACTCCTTCATGCTTTGTGTTGAAGGAATTTACTTCGTTCTTCCTATTTGTGGTTATTTTGGTGTATCCCCCTATCCCTTGGGGTTTTTATCGTCTTGACCCACATACTTTATTTATATTGTGTCTCTCATTATAAAAGGTTAAATATCCTTTCAAAATATCGTGTTTCCTACCTAATTAAAAAGTGCACACATTAAAATAAATTGAATGTATTATTATTAAAACTTTTCAAATTGTAATTCAAGATTCTAAACAATATCTACTATATATTTTTGAATATATGAATACAATTATACAAATAAAAGTTCAATATAGTTAAACAAAAAGGTAATTTTATTTAAGATAATCAATATTCCATTTCTAAATTTAAAAAAAATAAAAAATAAAAAGTAAAATTTAGTCAAAAATATTCAAAGATATCTAATATTAAGGCAATAACTATAACAACCATATGAAGAAAATCAAGTGTGAGTAGGGAAGCAAGAAGGAGAAAGCAACATGTGATCACATGTGTTACTTCTTATTATAGATCTTATGAGAATTTAAAGGATTCATTTGAAGAAAATCTAGGTAACATAGAAAGAAAGTCATTTGTGAAAGTCCTTAATGAAATTATGAATGACCAAGTTGGAAGTATGGATTTCCTAACTAGCAATAAAATGAATATTAAACTATGAAAAACCCTATCCAGGTAGCAGATTCTACACCAAAATGGATTATTAAGGATTATATGATTTAGCATGATATAATGGTTCTTAAAACCATAGTTTTAATATGTAAGTTTCATGAATACTAGCCAAGGTTTATTAAGATTCAAAATTGGATCAAGTGGAAGTGAAGATCGAATTCAAATTACTCCATGACTTTTCTTCTAAAAGAATTATTCTTCATTATTTTCTCCAGTCCAAAAATAAGATATGAAATGATGGATGAAGACCAATTTTTTAGGGGTAAATATGTATTATATTTAAGACCTTGGAGTGAGAATTTATTTGTTGACACTAAAACTATTAAAAGTATTTCTATATAGATTAGGAATTTTGAACTTCCTTATCAACTCATTAATAAGGAATTTTTAAATAATATTTGTAATACTCAAGGTGAATTTGAATTAAGATTTTTGGACTTCCTTATCAACTCATTAATAAGGAGGTTTTGAAGAATACTACTAAGACTCCAGCTAAATTTATCTAAGAGGGACCAACTACTAAGGAGAGAAGACACATTGTATACACTTGAATATGTGTTGTCATGGATATTTCAAAACCTTTACCATAATCAATAAGATCAACCAGTGGATTATGAAAATATTACGTTCAGATATCATAAATATCATGAAACTAGGTATATGTCAAGAGAATGCAAAGTGAAAATTATGGAGAAAGAAATAGAAACTTTTGTGCATGATATTAGCTTTAATTTGAAACAAGGATATCATATCACTTGAGAAGCTAGGTCAAATCAAGGATTTCCCACACATAATATAGTGGATAGAAAATTATCTCTACATCATCAGATGGCAAAGGCAATTATAGTTCACTTGAATAAACCATTAGAAAAAAATGGCATAGGATATGAGGAAGTACAATGTGAAAGTTTAAATATAGGAGATAAAGATGTAAATGAAGTGTGGAAGGAAATTTTTAAAGCAAAGGAAGATGTGGAGGTGGATTTTAAATCAAATGAGATGATGAAGGTGAAGCTTAATCTAGGTATATCACCTTTATCATCCTTAAGTAGCATAAATCCTTCTCCTTACAATAAAAATGAAAGTAGTATGGAGTGTATTCCTTGAAATTTAGGGTTTCAAGAGAAATATAGTAAAAACAATATTATGAATGATATCCAAGGAAATTTAGGATTTCCAATCCAACATAAAAAATTAATGACTATGGAGGATCATCTATGTAGTTTAATGTTTTCTAGGTAACATAAAGAAGAAAATGCTAACAAGGAAATTCCATGCACTTTCAACTCTTTAGGAAAACATAAATCTTTAGAAAATAAGCTTCATTATGAACAATATGAAAAATAGAAAAAATAGAAGAGATTGATGAAGATGAGAGTGTTGGAAGGAATAGAAAAAGGAGAGGAAGACCTTCAAATTAGGAACAAAGAGAAAAATAAACACAAAAGGATATTGATTTATGAAGACAAATAAAAATATCACAAGTGTTAACAAGAAGTGGAGCTAAGCTCACTAATAAAAATAAAAACTAATTATGATGAAAATGATATCATGGAATATTAGGGGTATGAACAAAACCCCTAAAAAAATAGTTATTAAGGATTTAATAAGTTGTTATAGTCCTCAATTTATTTTACAACAAGAAATAAAAATAAGTAATGTGGAATGTAAGGATGCTTTTACAACTATTTTGAAGATGGGTGATTGTTAAGTAGTTTCTGGCAATATGCCAATATAATGGAAAAAATGCAAATGGGATGGATAATTATTAGAAGCAAAAAGTAATTAGGTTGATGGATTATTTTACAGAAAAAATAAAACATCAAAGTTGGGGTTATAAATGTATATGCTCCAATTATAGCATATTTTTGTCAAATATAATGATGATTCATTGGTATCTATAAATTCTTGAGGGTGATTTTAGTATTGTTATACCTCCTTTGGGAAAGAAGGTGGAATTCCAATATGGTTTAAATCAATGCAATGTTTTTCTTTATTTTTCAATTCAAATGAACTTTGGGATGTTAGTCCCTCAAGCCTTCAATATACATGGGATAGTAGACACATTGAGAATAATCATATTGTAGAAATATTGGATAGATTCTTGTTATGCAATAAATAGTTGCAAATAAACTATACAATATCCTTAGATATTTTATTGTGAGTAGGATCATATTAAACCCATTATTTTGACTTATGATTTACCTAATAATTGTCATCCAAATCCATTTTTATTCTAGTCTATGTGGCACCAAGAACCTATTTTTTGCTAGATGGTTATGTTATGGTGGGATGAGTCAAAGTTTGAAGGATAATGTTTATACAAGTTTGTTCAAATGTTGAAATATTTAAAGGAGAAAATGAAGATATTGAATGCTAAATTTTTTGTTAACATTTTTAAATAAAATAAAGAAATTGAATTCAAGCTCAAAAAATTATAGGAGATAGTAAAAATTAATGGAATGGATGAGGATTCTTATATAAAAGAAAAACATTTAATTTCTAATTATCATAATGCACTGAAAAATGAGTCATATTGGTTCCAAAATTCTAGATAAAAATGGCTCAAGGAAGTAGATAGATATACAATATATCTATATATATATATTGTAGACACCAAAACCTAGCCACTTGTCGTCCATCCTAACTTTCCCGCCATTTCCACCATCTATTTACATATATTTTTATATATTTATTTTATATATATTTAATATTAATATTTTATATATTATATTTTATATATATAATAAATATATATTTATATAAGTGAATTAATCCCAACCATCCAATTTCATTTAATCATATCCATCCATTTACATCAATCCATTCCACACCCTAGATTTAATATCCACCCTTTGATATGCTTTTATCTCAGCCACACAATTAGTGTCGTTGAAACCCTAAGTATGCCCTAGGTTGGATTATTAATAGGATCCATTTTGATGGCTCAACCCCTAAGAAATTTGTATCCTAAATCTGAAGAAGCTACCTCTAGATTTCCCTAGAGTATCCAAGTTCTCTTTCCTTCCATCCTCGCTTTCCATAACCCCCGCATCCTTTGCATCCTCCCTTGCTCGACCAGATCTACTTTTACAAACTCCTCCTGCGTATCTGTTGAATGTCTTGAGTGCTTCCTATCATTCTTGACTGCCTCTAGGCACTTTCTTCCCCATTTCCAAGAATCTCTAGGAGCCTTCTGCAATATATAGAGCACCCATGGGCATTTCCTACAACCGTTAAGCACCCTCACATATTTTATGCCAGAGATTCTAAAGTCCCTTACCCTTCGGGTGATGCTAGGGCATCGTCATGGTGATTAACTACAACAGAGATCATCAGATCATAGAAAAATAAATACGTAAGGTAAATCTATTGTTTTTTATTATTTCATTACATGTATTTTTAGTTTTGTTCATGTTATTTACAACAAATAGTTAGTGTTTTGGTATTGATCATAGAGGGCCTCACATTTTGGAGCCCTCATAGTTGCTACTAACTCATCTATTATTTTAGTGTGTGTAGATCTAGAAGTGTGACATCAACATTGGATAGTTGCTTAAGCTAGAGTGGCTCGACATCGAATAACTAAAAACCCACTCACTTTTGTTGGGAGCAAGGACACATTTGAAGATACCACCAACATTATTTTTCTAGGGATTTCGAGAACCCTAGCCATTGTAAATTGTTTATCAAAGTATTCAAATATCCTCATTGTAACAATGGATTTTTTAGGCTCCCTCAATAATATAAGATCATTCATTATGCAATTCTATGTTCTTTAAGTAGATATTTCTACTTTCTATTTCATATTATTTGGTGTTGCATTTTTGTCTCTTCAAATGGCGATCATAGTGGGACCCCCCAAGGATTTTTTTATGATTTTCCTTAATTATTTATTTGTTGTTTTCTATCATATTGCAGGGTTTTCAGAAGCATAGATTTCATAGTTTTAACGATATTTAGGGTTTTTGGAAATTTGCAGAAGGTTGCAATAAGGTGCCTGAACACCCGAAAACACTTTAGGGCTATCCAAAAATGCCTAGGTGCACCAATATATGCCCTTATAAATCCTAGGTCACCCCTGAGAAAACTTGCTAAATTTCTTCACCAACGAGAATCTTGTTGTCCCAGCTTAGCCATAGTTTTTACCTTTATTTGGATTAATTTAGATTAGCACATTTGAAACACACAAGATCAAAAATTAAGGAGAACTCACTTTAAAATGATATAATTAATGAATGAGGTAAGACATACATGTTAAACAAACTTGGAATTGATTGTTTATTTTTCTTATGAAATTTAAATCTTGTGTTTCATTTTAATTCATAATCTGTATTTTGGTTTATTTGATTTATGGTCTTAACAAGAAAAAAAAATAAAACATTAAATCAAGATAATCCAATGGAATCCTCATCCACCTTCCCCACCACTTATGTGGTAGATTCCATAAATGTGACTCAGGTAGATTATTTTGTAGGTCCCTCACATTCCTTGCCATCCAAAACCTTTCATATGGCTATGCCCCAATAAGATTCAACCTCACCAACCATTAATCACCACATTACCCACATAGACATGGCACAATTAGAAGCTCTCATGAAGTCTTCTAAATACGTCTTATATTTAGTCCCCAACTCATCTAGATAGGATCCTACTTTATAGTAGGAGCTTGTTTATTCCCAACCACCATCCAACTTTACCTAGGTGTAAACTAATCCTATTTTTGAGGCATCAGTTGTACCATACTCTCATATTTCCATTCCCCAACCCTCATGTGCTCATAGCATTTCATACACATCCACATACACCAAACCCTTATATGAAGCACATGTAAATGTTGCTTCACAAGTTTTAGTCTCACAAGTTACCATACCTAGTGTAACGTATTCCCCAACCACATCTTACATACGATATACTTACATACCTTCCATTTTTTATAGATATATTAATGAGGCATGGGAACACTTGAAAAAATTGCTTATACAACGTTAAAATGCTCAATAGCACTTACAAGGGAACCCTAAACCTTTACCAAAATCTACTTAGATTGTTCTCATTAACCAGGGTCCATCATGGACACCATAGTATTCCATGGTTTCTATCTCTATTCCTCCACCAATCCATACCACTATCCATCCTATTCCCATTGTTCAACCTAGACATAACCCTCATACATCAACCTAATTCCAAAATTCTTCATCTTTTCACCATCAATATCATATGCATCAATTTCCATTAGATTTACCTAGTCATCATTACCAATATCATCATCATTTGGTCACCCCATAGCATATTTCCACCCCACATAAAAATCTTCAGGTAATTTAGGGCTTCCACATTTCTAAATAAGACCCTTGAATTAAGGCCATGTAAAAATAGATAGATCAATTGATACAACATACTTCTGGTTTGACAAATCAGAATCCAACCTTATGTTAATTGATAAATCAACCCATTCATACTCTGGTACCATCACCACCATATTTGGTATATTTTATGGTGTTTAATTTTTAAAAATTCAAGGGAATTGAGTATCCCAAAGAACATGTGAGCATGTTTATACATGCCTATTTTAGAATTCAAAATTACAATGCTCTCATGCTCATAAATTTTCCATAAACATTAGGAGGAGATGCCATAGAGTGGTATAATCAATTACCCTGTCATAGTATTTATACTTTTGAGCAATTGATTGACCAATTATTTGAATTTTGTATCCTAAATGTTAGAAATAAATTCTCATTGTCTGATGTTTATACTCTAAGACAACATGATGATGAGTCTATCTATGATTTTAGAAATCATTGGAGGGTTGTCATTGCCAAGTTGCCATTCACCCTACCAATGGATGAACTAATCAATTTATTCACCAAGAGTTATCTAAAACCTATATCTTGGATGTTTCAACTACAAACTTAGCATTCATTTGAATAAGCTTTATCTTAGGCTAGTGTCATTGAGAAAATAAAAATCCAAGGAAGCATACTTAAGCCTAAAAAGAAATAATGGCAAAATAAGGGCCAATATAAAAGTAACTATTCTAGCCAACCAAAATTAACATAGGCTACCCCAACCAGTTAGTCCAATCAAGTTAATCAAGTGGTCATGAATCATCTGGTAATGGCTCATCAACAATCAGTGCAACAAACACTGCAATAAATTGCTTATCATGCGGTACCCTCAATAACTCAAGCCATGCAAAACATAGTGCTAGCTGTAGAAAATAATCCCCTATGAGATTCAGTCTGACAAAATTGCCAATACACCCCTTTAGCCAAATCATATGCTTCCATTTTTTAAATATTGTATGACATGAACAAACTTTCTTTACCCAAAATTATACCTAATGATCCCACCAAACGTAGTAAAAACTATTGGGAACATCTATTTTATCCTTATCATAGGCAAAATGGGCATGGTATGAACAATTTCCATGCGTTCAAAGACATCGTTCAATACCGTATTGACTTGGGGGCAATTAAGCTTGACAATCCCCTTGCTCAATAAAATCAAAGCCTTGGTATTTTTCAAACACCACTTCTTCATCACGAGGAGGTGCAACCAAATGTAGGAGGGTATAACACCAAAAATATTCCTAATCAAGTCAATATATCCAATCATACCAAGGTTTTTTAGAGGCCATCCATGTGGTCACTAGAGGTCAAAGAAACAATCAACAAAATGCAAGGCAACCACCTCAAACAAGTATGTCACAACCTCCCACATCACCACACATTCAAATTTCCCCCAATACTTCTCCACCAATCCATATCCCTAGACAATAAAATCCTCCCAATCCACCTATCAATCATCCACCCTGACCAGTCATCTCATTGAGTAGTCGGTTAACCACAAGCCTAAAAATTATTTCTACCATTTTGTCAATTTATGAGTTAATTCAACAATCTCCCCCACATCGTGAGGCATTAATGGATATCCTCAAGTTCTTTGAACTACAATCTCAAGATTATAATACCTTCAACAAATTTTTTGTGAGCATCCAAACATGCATGAATCCTTCCATCACATTCTATGACTTTGAGATTATACCAATCTCATCGTACTGAGTAGACCCTCCATTGCATATCATGGCTCTAATTGACAAGAAGCCTTTTAAAATAGTCATAATTGATACATGTTCCTCTATCAATATCATCACCACATCCACTCTTCATCATCTTAACCTTACCCCATCCCATATCACCAAGTCATAATTCACCTTAAAATCATTCATTGATGCTTTATGTTACACAATTGGCACTGTTGTTTTACCCATAGAAGTAGGGGTTAAAATGTTGCACACTATGTTCCACATATTGTAAGGATCCATGGCATATATTGTACTCCTTGGAATACCTTGGATGAGGAAAAGAATATGTGTCCCTTCTATTTTACATCAATTTTTGAAAAACATTCATGAGAAGCAAGTACATTGCATATCGACGAACATTGAGCAATTTAAGTATTGCAATTTCATATCAAATATATATGATTCCATGCTTCCTTCCACTCACCTTTTTCAATCACATTCATATAATCCATCTACCACTTTGCCAATCCCCACATCAAAATATCCCATTCCTGAGGATCTCCCTATCACCAATACCCATCAAGCTTTCATATCCCCATCATATTCATCATTGACTACATGTACATGTGGTCACAATAAATCCATATCATCAACATCATTATCATACACTTCATCATTATCATCCATTCAGCAACCTTCTAAACCAATCCATCACCATCACCTAATGTGTCACAAGTTAAGTTGATAGATTGTGAAACATCTCCATCTTCACCATTTCCTAAGCCATCATATAACCATAGTACTCCTATGTCATCCCAAGTCGAGGTCCACCTCACTAATATTTGAATTGGTAAATACATGGTCCAAGACATCACCATCATGCCACTCACCATTCCTAAGGGTAAGTATTTTGGTCACCCATGTGACCCACCTTGAGCCATAGGAGTAGTCTATAACATGGGTTCAGCTCCAAATAACATAAATTTTATATATGGAGGGATTGATTCTTCATCAACTTCAGCACCTCTAGAGGAACTTATAGAACCAACACTTTCCAGCATTCAAAACATGTCAGGATTTTTATCCCACTATTTCCACACAGTCAATTGGCAAGGTCATGGCCTGGGATTGCATGAACAAGGAGTGCATCAACCTATTGATGTTCCATATCAAGAGGTGCATGACCGTTCAATTCTATGTTACCACCCACTTTCCACCACCTCTTCTCTTTAACTAGCCTTCAAAAGGCTTAATATAAATTTAGGATAAAAATCCCTCCATCCCGATGATTCTATCGATGAAATCCATGAAGAATTCAAGCTTATGTCAATAATTTTGGATGAATATGAAGAAGAATCAGAGCCCATTATTCGCCATACCGAACATTTTGAGTTTTATCTCAACATGTTCCCCATCCATGAGCCCATATTTTGTTTACTTATTTCACAAGATTTAGTCACCCCTATCAGTGAACCACCACCTCTATTCCATTAAGCCATTTCATAATCCAACTTGTAACATATGTACATAACACAAAAATAGTGGTTTTCACCACTACCAAAAAAAATCAATCAAAAATCAACAAAAATACTTGTCTTTATTTGCATTGCATGTATATATCATCTAGTTAAATGCATTTATTTATGTTTTTTACTGCTATTCAGGTTAATAAAGCTCTTAGCACGAGTTCTTAGGTTCCATCCATTCCATAAAAACTTATCCACATTGCCCATAAGTCAAAATGAATATTGTTAATTTATTTACCTCACTCCATAATCCATACGACCTGGTTAAACCAATTTGAATTGACATAAGCCTTATCAATATGGATCGGATTTCCTCACCTCCATCCTTTGCTAAATTTTTATTGTTCGATGAATTGTTAAGGTCTTCCACCATCTATATTTCTCCATCCCCTCCACCTTCGCCTTCACGTTCATATTTGAATCCTAAGGTTTTTTAGGCAAAAATAGATGAGGATAAGCCAGGAGAGTTTGATGACATCTGAGATGACATTCATTTGATCCCTATGATCCATCAGCTTGAGGAAGGTTTCGACATTTCTATTTACGATACCATCGATATGGATCTTATTTCAGACAAAAACAATTATAAAATTGTTAAGATTGGCAAAATTTTATCACCCGAAGAACAAGATCATTAATTAATCTCATCAAGAGGAAGAATGACATTTTTGCATGGTCCTACAAGGACATGTCTGATCTTGACCCTAGTTTGGTTGTCCATAATCTCACCTTATAGCCTGATGCTAAGCTGGTTAAAAAAAAACTTAGGAGAATGCATCTTATCTGTTAAGATCCCACATCATAACATTACTTATTAATTATTATTTATTACTTTAATTATATATTTCATTATTATTGAAAATTCATGGTTGAAAAGTCATGATTGAAAAGTCATTATTGAAGAGTCATTATTGAAAAGTCATGATTGAAATGTCATGATTGAAAAAGTCTATATATATGATATGAGAGGACTCCATATCAAATTTGTTGAGCAAGGTGCAGAAATAGTATTGTCATTGTTGTCAACACAGACAGATAGATCAGTTGATGCAGTGGACAGGAGTTCAGAGGTCAGTCAAAGCATGTACAGTGGTTTTCCAAAAGATAGAAGTGGCCCTTATACTAAAAATCAAAAGAAAAATCACAAGGAAGAAAACCTGTCGCGATATCGTGACATGTTGAGAGAGAAAAACTGTCACGATATCGTGACACATTTAAAGAGAAAGCCCAAGAAAAACTGTCATGATTTTGTGACATGTTTTAAGAGAGAGAAAGCACAAGAAAAACTATCATGATTTCATGACATGTTTGAAGAGAGAGAAAGTGCGAGAAAAATTGTTGCAATTTCGTGATTTGTTTGAAGAGAGAGAGAGCGCAAGGAAAATTGTCATGATTTCCTGACATGTTGGAAGAGAGAGAAAGAGCTCACAAAGAAAAGTGTCATGATTTCATGACAATTTGCAAGAAGGATTGTACGGACGGAAAAGTGTCATGATTTTGCGACAGGTTCGAGAGAAAGAGCTCACAAAGAAAAGTGTCACAATTTCGTGACAAGTTGCAAGAAGGATAGTATGGATGGAAAAGTGTCATGATTTCATGACAGGTTCGAGAGAAAGAGCTCGCAGAGAAAAAGTGTCACGATATCATGACATGTCGGGTTTTCATGACCCGATGAGAAGAAAAGCGCCAAGGAGAAAAAGTGTTACGATATCGTGACAAAAGGAAAGAAGGAGAGTACAGAAGTGAAAGTGTCATGATTTCGCAACATGTTTTGTTTTCACAGGTGCAAGCCGAGAAAAGGAGAAAGAAGCAAAAAGTGTTGTGATATCGCGACATGTCATGTTTTCACGGGTAAAAGGTGAGAAGAGTACAAAGAGACAAAAGTGTAGTGATTTCGTGACAGGTCACAACAGCATGATTATGGCAGTTATACTGAAATTCCCACACAAGAAACAGAGACATTAATAGGTTGCTTATAATAATAGTGTGTCAGAAAGGAGTTACTTATAGGAGTGGCTATTAATAGGCTGCATGCGGGATTATGGTAGCTATACTAAAAGTCCCACACAAGAAACAAAGCCATTAATAGGTTGCGTATAAGAATAGTGTGTCAAAAAGGAGTTACTTATAGGAGTGGCTATTAATAGGTTGCATGCAGGATTATGATAGTTATACTAAATTTCCCACACAAGAAATAGAGCCATTAATAGGTTGCATATAATAATAGTGTGTCAGAAAGGAGTTACAGGAGTGGCTATTAATAGGTTGCATGCGAGATTATGGTAGTTACAGAAGACTTAGGGTTTCAAGATGAAAATATTGTTATAAAAGGGCAGTTGCATGCAGAAGTAAAGTGCGGCTCAAAATTGAAAAGAGTGTCATCGTAAAGAGTTAAAGTGTCGCTACTGAAAGAGTAAATGTGCTGCGACGATAGTTGTGTGCATAAGTAAAAGTGATGCTCAGAATTATAATGTGCTATTAAAAAAAAAGAGGGTTAGAAGAGTGCGGTAAGAGAGCGACAAGTAGAGCTGTAAGTGTTCACTGTGTTTTGATAAATTGTAGACCAGTCGGGGTCTTGAAAGAGTGAAGGCATTTTTATGTCATTAATATAGTTTTCAAAATTGTAATCCAAGTTGGTGCTTGGATAGGGGTTGGTGATCCTTTCTTTTGGTGCAGATAAATCAGGGGTTGGTGCTCCTTCCAGTGGGTTCTGGTAAAAAGATTGTAAAATTGGTGTTTTGCAAAGGCTAGATTTGGACCATAGTCCAAGCAGTCATTCTTGAGGAGTAGCCAAATTGGTGAACCTCGTTACATTATGTGTTGTGGTGTGCTCTCTTGTGATAATTGTTTTATCTGCTATTAAGTTCTCTTTGCTTTAGCTTTAAGAGTTGTAGATCTAAATTTAAATAGCTACACTGATTCACCCCCCCCTCTCAGATTCATTGTGAGAATATCAATTGGTATCAGAGCAAGGTTCCTGAACAAGCTTAATCAGCTAAGGTGATCTAGGAAGGAACACAATGGCAAGTGGTGACAGATTCTCATCAAATAAAGCTCCATTGTTTGACGAAACTAATTATTCATTTTGGAAAATTAGGATGTAGACATATCTTTGTGCTCTGGGATACATCTGGGAGTCAGTAGAAAGTGGATACACAATACCCGCCACACCTCCAACCGATGTTGTTGGTAAGAAACCATTTGAGAATAACTCTAAAGAAAAGAATGCTATAATGTACGGTTTAGTGGACAGTGAACTAATAAGGATCATGAGCTATAAAATGGCAAAAGACATGTGGGACAAACTGAAGAGCATTCATGAAGGATATGGCAAGATCAAGGAAGCTAAGCTACAAATGCATCAAGCTTATTTCGAAGCATTAATAATGAATGACGATTAGAACATAGAGGCCTATATGTTGAGAGTCAATGGAATAATTAATGCGATTAGAGGACTCAGCAAGGAAATGGAAGATGCAGTCGTCATGAAAAATGTACTAAGAACTCTTCACAAAAGATTTAATTCTAAAGTTTTTGCTATAGAAGAAGCTAAATATCTCAATACTTTTAGCATGGATGAGTTGCATGGTTCTTTGACTGCATACGAAATGAGAATAGGACAAGCTAAGCTCACAGACAGAGAAGATACTTTTAAAGCACACAAAAATATAAAAACTAAACAAGAATATGATGATGAAGAGACATCGGATGAAATGGAAGCTAACTTTGTTCGAAAACTTATAAAGGAAAAATGAAAATATAGAGGAAATTTATCATTTAAGTGCTTCAACTGTGGAGGCGTCGGGAACTTTGCAACTAAATGTCCAATGAATGAGTAAACCAAAAATGATGAAGGGTCACACAAAGAAAAAGGTGACTGGAACAAGAAACCAAATTTTAGAAAAAGCAACTTCAAGAAGAAAATTTTCATATCCAAGAATGTTAGATCTTATGAAGAAAGCTCAAGTGAGGATTCTAAAGAAGAAACAAGTGAAGCTCTGTTCATGGCATTTGAAGAAAAAAAAACAAACGAAAAACATGAAGGTGATAAAAACATTAAGGATGAGGCTAAAGTATATCTGGAAGGTGAGTTGGTTGCTGCACTTAAAGAGTTGAGTACAGAAAGGAAAAAGAATAAAAATGTTTCAAGAAAGCTAGAGGATGCCAATGACATAATAAACAGTTTGAAAGTACAGACAGACAAATTTAAGAAATTGTTTGAAGATCTCGAAGTTCAATTAACCGTAAAAATAGATGAATGCAGCAAACTGGAAAAAGAAATTGTTGGTTTAAGGATTCAGCTAGAAGAGATGAATCAAAAATTGAGTTGTTATCACAAACTTGAAGGAAGCTCTATGAAGCCAGAAAATATTATAAATAGCCAAAGGAGTACAGACATCAAATTTGGCTTGGGCTTCATTGAAGGAGAATCATCAAATGGATCAAAGGCCTTAATTATAGAACCCATAAAGAAAGAAGATAATATCAGGGTTGATCAAGGAAAAACAAAACATGCAAAAGAAAGCAATAATTCCAGGCATGAAAAGAGCGCTGACAATGATGGATTCACAAATGTCTCACATCAAAGGAGAAGAATATTTGTGGCTCATACTACAAAATGGCAAAAACCAACTCCTAGGTTCAATCAATCCTTTTCTGGTTATTGTTTTAAATGCAATGCTTATGGTCATAATATTTTAGACTGCATTTATAATATAGGACAAAGAAATTTCACCAATAAAAATGTCTTTTCACCCTTGATGGATTATGTAGTAGAATGCTATAACTTTCATAACTTTGGACACATTGCAAGAAATTGTAGAAGTACATATGCAGCAAATAAATATCAGGCAAGAAAATCTCAACCAAATGGTTTAAGACAAAACAAAAAATTCTGAGAAAAACATGCACAGGCCACTAACAAAGAAAAGTCTAAACAAGCGACCAAAACTGTAGTCAAACCAGAGTAGAAAGAAAAGGAGCGACCCAAGGAAGAAAAGGAATCTTTGATTGTACAGATAGCTTTCAAAGCATAGAACAAATCTACACCATGGATACTAGATAGTGGATGCTCCAGTCACATTACAGGCGATAAACAAAAGTTTGAAAAGTTACAGAAATATGAAGGTGGCTCAGTTAAATTTGGAAATAATGATGGAGCCAATATAGTTGGCAAAGGATCATTCAAGATAAGTGATGGAAAAATCAATTCGAAAGAAGTCCTGTTTGTGATTGGTTTGAAGCACAACCTACTGAGCGTAAGCCAAATCTGTGACAGAGGTCATGAAGTCATTTTTAAGAAGCAAGGTTGTGAAGTTAGAAAAGCACATAGTGGGAAGCTGATAACTACTAGATCAAGAACTTCTAGAAACCTGTATACTCTCTCAAAGACTTCAGAAGGAGCATGTTTGATTGGACAGGAAGATGAAAATTGGCTATGGCACAAGAGGCTCGGTCATATTAGCTTTGACAATCTAGTTAAAATAAGTTCAAAAAGGGCAGTAAGATATATACCCACCATTGGCAAACCATTAAATAGCATCTGTGCTTCATGCCAAAAATGGAAGCAAACTAGATCCACATTTAAATCAAAGGAATACTTCACTAGCAAACCTTTAGAGCTAATATATATTGATTTATGTGGACCCATGAGAACACAAAGCATAAATTGTGACAAATACTTTATGTTGTGCATAGATGACTATTTTAGGATGACATGGGTACTATTTTTAAAGCTTCAATCAGATGCCTTTGAAATGTTCAAGACTTTCAAAAACTAGGTTGAGAATCAAACAGAAAAAATAATTAAATGCTTAAGATCAGATAGAGGAGGAGAGTTTATCTCAAAGGAGTTTGTAGAGTACTGTCAAAAATATGGGATCAGAAGACAATTTTTAGCAGCAAGGACACCTCAGCAGAATGGTGTTGTTGAAAGAAAGAATAGGACAGTGCAGAAAATGGCATGGACAATGTTGACAGAGAACAAAATAGCAGACAAATTTTGGAAAGAGACAGTTCATACTGTGGTTTACATCCAAAACAGGTGTATGTTGAGGACACATGAAAGAAGAAATCCTTATGAGCTATGGTTCGACAAAAAGGCAACAACAAGATACTTCAAAGTCTTTGGCAGTAAGTGCTACGTCAAAAAAACTAAAGATAATCTTGGTAAGTTTGAAGATAGAGCTGATGAAGGAATTTTTCTTGGCTATTCGACAAAAAAAAAAGCCTACACATGCTATAAAAAAAGGCTAAATAAAATTGTGGAGAGTGCCGATGTTAAGGTTGATGAAGGTAGGGAACGATAAATTAGCTATGAAGAAAACTACCCTATTTATGAAGTTATTGAAGGAGATGAAGAAAATGAAACAAAAGAGAATAAGGAAATTGACCCAGATGATTTATGTATTGACTCAGAAGTAGAAGAAAATAAGAAATTCAAAATAGGCAACTGGCAGAAAAATCATCCTAGAGAGCAAATTATTGGGGACCCCATAGTTGGTATTCAGATAAGGAGAACAGTAGTAAGGAACTACTCTCTTTTATCCAGCATTGAGCCCAAAAATGTTGCTGAAGCAAGCACAGATGAAATTTGGATGAAGGCAACAAACAAATAACTAGATTAGATTGAGAAAAACAAAACATGGGAGTTAGTACCAAGGCCTGCAAATAAAAACATAATTGGTACTAAATGGATTTTTCGAAACAAATTGAATGAAGACGGATAGGTTGTCAAAAATAAGGCAAGATTGGTCTCTAAAGGCTATTCTCAAGTTGAAGGTATTGATTTTGAGGAAACCTTTGCACCAGTGGCTAGACTCGAGGAAATCAGAATGTTTCTGGCTTTAGCTATACACAAGAATTTCAAAGTTTATCAGATGGACGTGAAATCAGCATTTCTGAATGGCAAACATGAAGAAGTTTATATTGAGCAGCCAGATGGTTTCCAACTCAACAACAATCCAAATTTTTTTTGCAAGTTAAATAAAGCTTTGTATGGCCTAAAACAAGCACCTAGAGCATGGTATGCAAGGCTGGATAACTATCTTATTCAACAAGGGTTCAAAAAAGGTATGGTGGATAGCAATTTGTATGTCAAAACAAAGAATGGCCATCTTATTGTACTTGTTGTTTATGTAGATGATATCATATTTGGTAGCAGCATGGATGAGTCTTGTAGAGACATAGCAAATAAAATGAAGAAAGAATTTGAGATGTCTATGATTGGTGAACTTTCGTATTTCCTCGGACTACAAGTTAATCAAAATGAAAAGGGCATTTTTATCTCTCAAGTTAAATATGTGAAAGAAATGCTAAAAAAATTCACAATGGAGGATTGTAAACCTGTTAGCACTCCCATGACAACAGGTTGCAAGTTGAGCAAGGATGAAAAATCTCCAGATGTTGATCAAACCATGTATATGTTAGCGTAGTTATACTGCTGTTATTTCATTATTTGTTTTATTTGAGCATTTGTTATTTTGTTATAACAACATGCTATTGTACGCTGGTTGGTTTGGCAACCTCCGACAATATTGTTGTTGCTGTATTATTTAAACTGCACTGCTGAATAATACAATTTAGTTCGCTGTTTTAACATGGCATCAGAGCCAGACTGCTACGGAATTTTTTTTTGTAGTGAAATGGTGAGAAGCTGAGGCTGGAGGAGGACGCAATTTTTTTTTTCTACTGTGCTGGGACGGAAAAAAAAAATTCACGCTACACGCAATTGCGCGACGTTCTGTGCAGGTGTTTTAATTAAAAAAAAAAAAAATGTTGCGCAAGTTGCAGCGATTTATACCTGCAGCAGAAAGAAAAAATATATATATTTTTTGTTGCGCGCAGATGCGCGACAGTCATCGTGCATCCACGCGCGACTATGGGAGGGGAGGCCCTCCATTTCTGACGTGGATGTGCTGAACGTAGCGCAGCGCTGCACGCCGCGTGCGCTCGTCCTCAACCGCCCCCCGCTGACGCAGCGTTGTGTGGACACAGCGCGCGTCCCCTCCCTCCCCCCCCCTGTGGCTTACGCAGCACTGCGTGCACATAGTGCACGTCCCCTCCCCCCCGGCTGACGCGAGTGTTGCCAACACGGCGCGCGTCTCCCCACCCCCCCGTTGATGCAGCACTGCCAATGCAGCGAGCATCCCTATCTCGACTGACGCAGCGCTCGTCCCCCCCCCATTGACGCGAAGACACAGCGTGGAACGCGCGCTGCACGTAGCCCCCCCGGGAATTTAAAAAAAAAAAAAAAAGAGCGACGGTGGCGCGCGACGGAGCAGCAGTCGGAGGCTGCTGCAAAGGAGGCACAACCAGGGGTTGAAAAAGGAGGATCTCCCTGATCCTTTCGGATCAGCCCGCTGGCTCACATGGCCGTGAGTCGTGCGGTAAGGCTCTGGGATCCTGCAGGTCGATGGTTCGAGGGTAAGATTTTTTTCAAAGTTTTTTTTAATTATTATTTTTTAGTTAAATTTTTTTAATTTTAATTTATTTTTTATAGTTTTAAAAATTTATAAATTAAAATTTAATTTTAATTTATTTTTTCATAAGTTTTTAAAACTATATAAATTAAAATTATTTATTTTAACTTTAAATACATAATAATTATTAAAATGCTTTGTTAAAGAGATTTTTTTTTAAGGGGGATATTTTTTTTCAAAAAATCAAAGGGGGAATGTGTGTAATTTTCTAAAAAAAAGCAATTTGGCAAATTGTAAAAGGTGCATTTTCGGCTGCGCCCGACACCTTGTGGGTTATTCCTGTGGGCATTTTTTTTGTTGTATGTTGCATATTTTTCTTTTGCACTATAACATTAAAAATTAAAATAAAATTCACTCCCTAAGTCCCCGGAATAATTAAAACCCATCTGTGCAATTTATTGCACTGCAGCGTTCGGTATTTGTGATACCTCTGGCCAGCACTTACAGGTAAAGCTGTCGTGATTGGGCTACTGTATACGCTACCTAATATAGCTGCTACAATGATGTCTAAGCTTTTTCTCTATAAATCATCGAGGAGAGATAAGTTTGCCATTTTTTGCATTTTTTTACTCCATCCACTACCCTTAATCGCTCTTGTGTTTAGGCATAAATCCTGACGAAGTATTCTTCATAGTGTTTAGGGAAAGTTACGCCCCATGCATGAGAAGAATCTTCTATGGTAGGTGCCATCAACAAGGCGATTCCCTTTCAGTACTGCTTATGTTCCACGTATCGTATGATCTCTAAAACTCGCCTATAGTCTCCCTCACGTAAGGGCGGGTGATTTTTGTTGATCTTTCTAAATACCTATAGTTTCCCTCACGTAAGGGCAGGTATTTTGTACGGTATAATGGCCTAGAAAAAGGTATATCGAAAGGGGGACCAATTGGTGATATAAGGAACCTTCACTATGGCCGCTATTGCAAAGTTGATGACTGATCCTCATCAGTTATTGAAAGGTCCAAATTATACACCATGGAAACATAAGATGAAGGAAATTCTCCAAATGGAATATTTATGGGATATTGTTACTGGAGTAACATCTAGGCCTTCATCAGCATCAGGATCCACAACTCCTGCTGATCAGATAGCTTTTGACAAGAAATACAGTCAAGCAAAGGTGCTCATTTTGTTTGCTATTTTAGATGAAGTGCAACCTCATATAGTTGACAAAGCAAGTGGTAAAGAGGCATGGGATGCCCTTAGAACCATCTATGAGGGAAAGAATGATTCCACCATTCTTCATCTTCAACAAAAACTTCATAACCTGAGTTTGAGATAGGGTGAAACAGTTGAACTCTTTCTATGCAGAGTGTCTGAATTGAAAGAGAAATTGAATTCTTTGGGAGATTCTATGGACGAAAAGCTTCTCGTTTCAATTGTGATGAGAGCTTTACCTTCTTCATTTGATATGTTGATCACCTCCATCCATGTGTCTCAATGACAAATTACCTACATCGAGTTGGTCAATCTGCTTCAACAATAGGAGGCACGCCAACTTCACAAGGATGATTCTTCCAATACAGCCCTATACACCAACAGACAGGGTTCTAGGAAGAAAGGTAATGTGAAAAAGGAGGTAACTTTTAGAAAGGAGGAAATTCTCAAGAGGACATGAAAGGAAAAGGAAAACAACCTCAATAGAAGAAGAGGTGGTGCAAGATCTGTGAGAAAGACAACCATGACACCAACAGGTGTTGGCATAAGAACAAGCAGAAAGGCCAAAACAAACCACAAAATAAAAACAAGAAACCCCAGGTGAATGTTGTTGTTGAATAATCTGACTCAGATTCTGAATGGGCACACATGGTGCTCATGAATACCACAGATTCCACACAGAGGGATCCTGTTTGGTATGTCGATTCTGGAGCTAGCAAACATATGACTGGTGACAGATTGTGGTTTGAATCATTCATGGCCAAAGAGGGCAAACCTATCACCATTGCTGATGATAAAACCTACAGGGTTTAGGGAGAGGGTATAGTTTCAGTCACTCTTCCTGATGGCAAGTGTCATATTGACAAAGTCCTCTATGTTCCGGGATTGGCTAATAATTTGTTGTCAGTCACACAAATCTTGGATAGAAATATGGTTGTCAACTTTCGTGTTGAGAATGGAAAGAAGTGTTGTACTATTACTAGGAAGGGTAAGAAAATTGCAACAGATTCATATAAGCATGGCTTATTTTCCCTAGATGCTATCTCTACTCCATATGTTGCCATGACTATCTCTACCAAGGAGGCAACTTCCCTATGGCACAAGAGATATGGGCATCTTAGTTCTGGCTACTTACTTGAGCTCAGTAAGTATGAGATGGTAAAGGGTCTTCCTTCCCTTTCTACCACATTTCCAGTGTGCTCTGACTACTTGGCAGGAAAGCAGCATAGAGTACCATTTGAGAAGAGCTCAACAAGAGCACAAAAACCTCTGGAGTTAATTCACACCGATCTGTGCGGTCCTTTCACACCCAACAGTTGTGGAGGGAAGAGGTACTTTCAGATATTCATAGATGACTACTCACGAAAGATGTGGGTTTTCTTTCTCCAACTGAAATCTGAAGCTTTTGCATTCTTCCAGCAGTTCAAGAAATCCATTGAGAAGGAGTCAGGAGTTTATATTAAAACCCTCCACTCATATTGAGGGGGGGATTTTACCTCTAATGAATTTTTTGCATTCTTAGATAAGCATGGAATCAAGAGACAGTTAACAACTGACTATACTCATCAGCAAAATGGATTTTTTGAGAGAAGGAACCGTTCTATCATGGAAATGGTTCGTTGTATGCTCACAGGAGCTACTCTTGGGCAACAATATTGGGCAGAAGCTGTCACCACTACAGTATATCTGTTGAATAGGGCACCCAAAAAGTCCCTAAAAGAAATGACTCCACAGGAATCATGGAGTGGTCGAAAACCCTCCATATCTCATCTACGTATTTTTGGATGTCATGCTTTCATGCACATACCGAAAGAGAAAAGGAAGAAGCTAGATGAGAAAACACTGAGATGTATTTTTCTTGGTTATGATGAGCACTCTAAAGGATATCATTTGATAGATCCTTTGACCAAGAAAATTCATGTCAGCAGAGATGTTGTCTTTGATGAAGCTTTCACATCACAGAGCACATCTAAAGTACACCTAGATCTTATGGAATCTAAGGAAGAGAATATTCCTTCGTCAACACAGATAGGAGGTCCTTCTACATCTTCTTCAACACCACCGAAGAAGAACCCAAAATGGTGTACAAATACAATCAGAGACGCAAATTTATCCACTCCCAATTTGAACTTAGATAGACCTCGTACACGCAGTATGGCTCAAAAGGAAAAAGAAGCCAAAAAAACTGGTGAGGTTGATGATCTTTGTCAATATTTTG
Source organism: Wollemia nobilis (assembly GCA_028583015.1). NCBI lineage: Eukaryota > Viridiplantae > Streptophyta > Pinopsida > Araucariales > Araucariaceae > Wollemia > Wollemia nobilis. The sequence continues at coordinate 46,912 of JAQPPZ010003105.1, forward strand.
AGGAACTTTCTGTAACTCCACATACAGAAGTAGAGGATATGGATATTTATGATGACAGGGCATTCATGTCTACCATAGACGATCTTGAACCTGCATCAGTGCAAGATGCTCTTAGTGAGCCTCAGTGGAAGGCCGCTATGGATACAGAGTATGAGTCTTTGATGAAAAATAAAACTTGGAAGCTTGTTGATCTACCGCATGGAAATAAACCCATTGGCTGCAAATGGGTATATAAATTCAAGTACAAGGCAGATGGAACAATTGATAAGCATAAGGCTCGTCTTGTTGCAAAGGGCTATGCTCAAAAGGAATGCATTGACTACGAGGAAAATTTTGCACCTACTGCTTGGATGACCACAATTCGAGTTATGTGTGCTATGGAAGCACAATATGGGTGGAAAGTTCACCAGATGGATGTCAAAAGTGCCTTTCTAAATGGTGATCTCCAAGAAGAAGTCTACATGACTCATCTAGAAGGATTTGAAGTGGAAGGCCAAGAGCAGAAGGTTTGCAAATTGGTCAAATCCTTATATGATCCGAAACAAGCTCCTCGAGCTTGGTATATAAAAATGGACAATCACCTTATGCAGCATGGATTTAAGAGATGTACGTCAGATGCAAACCTCTATTTCAAGAAATAGGGTTCTGAGATAGTGTTGCTTGTACTCTATGTTGATGATCTGCTCATTACAGGGAGTTCAGAAACTATGATCTCTACTGTCAAAAGAAACTTGTGTAAATCTTTTGAGATGACAGATATTGGACTTCTCCATTATTGTCTTGGTCTGGAATTTAGCCAGAAGGAGAACTCCATCAAAGTGTCTCAGAAAAAATATGCCAAGACATTGTTGGAAAAATATCGCATGACTGATTGCAAGCCAATGGCAACTCCGATGGAGAATGGACTTCAGTTATCATGATATGATGATTCACCTTAGGTAGATGGTACTCTCTATCGACAGTTTATTGGGAGTCTCATATATCTGACCAATACTAGGCCAAATCTCGTATTTGCTGTTAACTATCTTTCGAGGTTCATGCCGGAGCCTAAGACCACTCATTGGAAAGCGACAAAACATGTTCTTCACTATGTCCATGGTACTATGGAATATGGCCTAGAATACAAGAGGAACAACAAATTCTTCTTGCAAGGATACACGGACTCCGACTATGCCGGATCATTTGATGATCGTAAGTCAACTTCTGGATACATTTTTCATTTGGGATCCGGTCCTGTCTCTTGGCATAGAAAGAAGCAACAGGTGGTTGCTATTTCATCAACAGAGGCAGAGTATCGCACCGCACGTGAAACTATGTGTGAAGTGATATGGTTGCGTCGCATTCTGACAAGTATGGGCCATCCATCAAAATCTCAAATACACTTGTTTTACGACAATCAGGGTGTTCTGAACCTCGTCAAGAATCCAGTCCATCATGAAAGAACAAAACACATTGACACACAATGTCATTTCATTCGATATGAAGTTCCAAAGCACCAAATTCAGCTTCAGCACATTCCCACCGATGCTCAAGTTGCAGGCATTTTCACTAAGACACTTGGACGTGTCAAATTTGAGTTGTTTCGTAGCTCTCTTTGTATTGCAAAATGATGTAATCAGGGGGGATGTTAGTATAGCTAGTAGTCATCCTATTACCCAAATAATGTAATAAGGGGGGATGTTAGCATAGTTATACTATTGTTATTTCATTATTTGTTTTATTTGAGCATTTGTTATTTTGTTAT